>CM034353.1:106416238-106442408 GCA_019925275.1 Mytilus edulis | reverse complement strand
ACAGTGTGAACATATAAAAGAAGCAGAGCATTTAGGCGATCCTCCTTCATGGTGCTTCACAAATCATTCTTGATCAAGTTAAGGGATGAGTTAACTCTTTCGGTGGAGCTTGACGTGACGCTCGTCAAAGCAAGTAAGAAGAGAACTTTCATGATGTTTGGAAATAAAGTCGAGCATGCCCTTACACCAATTAAGGTTGATGTTATTGACTCTGGTTTGTCCGGTTGATTTTCCCAAAACGACTTCCAGAGTCTCATCTCTTGCCTGAACGAAATTTTACGGTTGATGATGACCCATCAGATTGGGGAATCAGTATAAAAAGAAATCAGAGTATGTGTTTAATTAATGAATATGATAAATTGCCATTATTCAATACAATATTAGCAGATTATAACGATAGTTTTTTTTTTTTTTTTGTTTTTTTTATTAAAGGGGGGGGGGGGGGCGTACGCCCATTACACCCTTACCTGGACCCGCCCCTGAGACCGTACATGGTTCTTTAATGGTTTTCTTTTAAAAATTGTGACTTGGATTGAGAATTGTCTCATTGGCACTCATATCACCGACGGTGATCTTCTTATACTGAGTCTATATATGAAACGAGTTTCTTGTAAGTTTAATCTAGGACTAATTTACTATAGTCCAATATTTAATGTTATCGAAATTCAGAGGCGGATTAAGGGGGAGGGTCCCGGGTCCCCCCTTTTTGGGGAAAAAAATGGTTGCTTATATAACTTGAGGAATCACTGAAGCGTGACTGGAGCGGGGGCCCCCTTAGGCAGTCAGTGGGCTCCACTTATGAAAATTCCTGGATCCGCCACTGAAATTATCGAACTCATGCATGGCAAATGAGGGCTTCCCATATTAGTAAACTATCATAAACCATAGATCCTGTATGTACGCATTGTTTATCATAAACATGTATTTATAATAATAAATCTCTAAAGTATAATTGACTTAATATATTTCATTCAGTTATTGGTGATTGCTAGCCTAATTAAATGAGCAGCCGCATTAGCTAAGAGAAATACAAAATTTAAAAATAAGACGTTTTGCCTCGCGTTTTGCAATCATTAAAATTGTGATTACCTTCAATTTAACCCTTTAGTCGGAGATGGGTCCAGTTTTAAAACGGAAAGAATCTCAACTCTGAAAGTGAAACATGGTGATGAATCCATTGTTTTACTGTTTCGATTCATCAAACAAATCATTCTTCTACAGATTGAAATCGATGATAAACATACTTTTAATCAGCTACAATGTGAAATCAAACAGACGAAGAAAAAATCAAATTGCACATGGTAACTATCTATTTATATTTACAAATGTATGTGTATATCGGGTTAAATGACCGTCAGAAATCTTCGTAGGTTATCAATGGTTATCTTCCACAACTTTTTAGAATACAAAGTAAATTTTATGCACAATTACTTCGTTAAAATCAATGTTATATGAATTGTTTTTTCGTTTGTTTATAGTTATATTGCACATATTTTGCTTTGATAATTCGACATTCACATTTTGTAAAAGGGTTTAGGGTGGAAAACTGAGATACTAAGTGGCCATTGAACAACACAAAAAAACAACCAACAAATTAAAGAAGATGAAAGCTAAACTCGTCTGTATATGGTTAACAAAACAAACAAAGCCACTACACAGTAAACTACGATTCAACTAAGAATACAGCCACACACGGGGATGAACTCAGGTGCTACGGAGTGGCAAGATTTATTACCCTTCGATTAAACAAAATGTATTAACATTAATATACACTAGACATTTCAATGGTAAATTTTTCCACTGATAGCAGATATAATCCTTTACTTTGAATGATGGTCCAAGTTTAAGACAAATGTTCCTTAAACCGAACAAAATACCACTTTTTAACTATTCGAAGCTCAGTTTTCAATGTAGCTAACCCACCTCTTATAAATTTTAAATGATATATGGTTAAATTTTACAACAGTAAGAATCACTTTTGTCTTTGTCTTGAAACTAAATATTATTTTCTATCTTTTTATCTTTATAGAATAAAATGCATGATCATTCCCAACGGTTGTCAACTAACCTTAGAGGACAGTCTTTAATAAAATGTGCAAATTTTGACAGAGAGAAATGCAATTCAGTTGTTCACGTGCATTCAGAAAATTATGCGTTATGTTTTTATTGCAAGTAAGAAGAGTCTTTTGATTAACGACGGACTATTCTGTGTTCGATTTTTTTATATATACAGTGGCTGACCCAGAGGGGGGCGTATAGGGCATACGCCCTCTTTTTGTTTGCACTTTCCTTTTATTTTTAATGATTTATCAGACCTGCGTGAACTTTGTCATTTCCCGTGTATTTGATTTTTATGCAAAAATTCTTCAGTTTATACAAAGATAATGATCCCCAGTCAGTAAGCTCTAATTAGATTTAAAGTATAAAGTACGGACCATTCGATTTGAGGGGACAGTCTGGGATATTTGAGAGAGAAAAATCGGACCCTGATTTTTGCCTTGAACAAAAATTCTGGCCGTATCTGGATTGAAAACATTTATCTTGTCCACTTTCTTGCTATTAAAAACAAAAATTCCCAACAGAATTATTTAGCATTAAATGAACAGGATACTTTAACCTATAATGGTTTAATTTTTAAATTGTTATTTGGATGGAGAGTTGTCTCATTGGCACTCACACCACATCTTCCTATATCTATGATGAATAAAAACGGGAGTATTTTTTTTATTTGGGGGGGGGGGGAGGGGTTTGTATGCATGTAGATCCCATATCTGACCGGAATGTCTCAAACGGTTTGGCCGAACTGATATTTTGAATACTTTTTCAAGCCCCGACTTCAACCTGCCTGCTGGGAAGAATCTCTATGCCTCCATTTGTCGACCGTCATTCATAAATTCGTTGCCATTTCAGATTCATTCGTAGCTTTTGATTGATGTAGAACCCCTTACTTCCCTTGGTGGATGAAACGTTTCAACCAAACATTTGGATAAAAATTGCTTGTTTTTTTTTTACTTAACTCGTGTCGGTCGTATTGTAAATTTCATTTAATAGCCCAACGTTTATCTTGTTTACACATCAAATATATCAGTACATAGCTTTTGATCCATCCAATCATTTTATAATAGGCAATTAATGGGGGAAAAAACGGCATAAAAATGTCCAACCTCTAACTATAAAATCTGCATGCCCCACGCCAGGAACCAATTAAAAGTGCATTTTACACTTATTTTTATGTTTTTAGCCCCCCAAAAATGTAAAAAAAATCTTTTCGCCTCGCTCCGCTCGGCAAATTTTCCTTACTGCGACCATTCCAAAATCCTGGATCCGCCTCATATGATTGATATATATATATTTAAGATAACTAAGATGATCAATTTTACCCATGCTCGACCGTGCAAGGGCTGTATAGACAGTCAAGGTAGTTAAAAACTTCCATTTGTTGTAAGATGATCAAGTTTTAAAAGTAAAAATACATTGAAAATCTACATTTGGATTTGTAACAGAATAGAGGCGGAATGTTACCATAATTTTAATTCTATTGTCTGAAAGCACAATTACAGATCTATCTTCTCATACTTATTCCTCCCCTAGACCGAGAATCAACTATCCACCAATAAGTGTAAAATGGCAACAGGTTTATTTTATTGAAGCATGCTGTTGTAATTCGACAAGAAATTAATAGATATTATTATAGATATAAAAAATCATTTCTCGATCTTGGATCATTTGAAATACGTTTTTGTTTCCAAAAGACGACGTTTGTCCACGTGTTAACCTCGAAGTTCGTTGACTAGATACGATGTCAATAAGAAAGGACATTAAAATAGCTTTGATAATCGTTGTTTTATGTTTATTCTATGTGTTAATTTTTAAGAACACTCGAATATGGCAGGGACACATCTTTAAATCAGATTTGTAAGTTTTTTTCATAAATGAACTTGAAGATAAATCACTATTTATATCTGCAAAATATTTCCTTTTGAAATTATATCTGAAAAGTTTAATTGCAGAAGAAGGGTTTTAATCATTTTTGTTTTATTTTTAGTGTCATTCATAACCACATATATCTCACCAACACACCAAAATTTCACATTTTAAGTTTCAGCTTTTTCAAGTCAATATTTGCTTCATTTTTTGTTGAAATTAAAGGACCAAGAAAATTATATAAACAAAATTGATAAAAACACTACATATCAGTTCTTACTGAATACTAAGTTGATGGACGGACTTTATAACGCAAATGAGTAATGAAGCTTCTGCAATTGATGAGATGCTACAAACAACAAAAACCATCAACTATGGTCAAAGACGTCAAACCAATTTGCTTCAAAAAGTAGAATAACAAAAATACCAAACTCCGAGGAAAATTCAAAACGGAAAGTCTCTAATCAAATGGCAAAATCAAAAGCTCAAACCCATCCAACGAATGAATAACAACTGTCATAATCCTGACTTGGTACAGGCATTTTCTGAATATGTAGAAAATGATGGATTAAGCCTAGTTATAAAGTACTCCAAAACAATATAGTGAAGCAAATGTAGCACTGATCAATAAACCAGGAGTTCCAAATGGTGAAGTTGAAATCATCCCTTCGTAAATTTTCGGACGCCATCACGACTCTGAGTTGGTTGCCCGTTATGGAATATTAACCGTTTCAAAGATGATATCGTATATGTTTCGTATGTCGTACAATACCCTTCCCTTATCATGAGTGTGATCTACAGAATTAACCTTTTTACCGGATTTATAATAAACTAAGCAACACGACGGGTTCCACACTGATGTGGAGCAGGATCTGATTTGATCGAGAAACTGATAGTAACTGAAAAAAGTAAGTAGAGCCGGTGAGCATTGCGTTCAACTTCAAAATCTGTAAAAAAAAAAAAAAAAAGAAAAAAAAAAGCCCTATTTTCTTATTCAGTAGTGTTAACACCTTCATCCAGTTTGAACTTTATTTCTGTATTTTGTTTAGAACCATTTTTTTTTATACATGAGCTCGTTGTTTTCTATCTTTTCAGTTTACGTCAAATTATGGTATATCCACAAAACAAAACATCTACTGCAACTGAGAGACATGACCAAGATTCGAGGAATGTACTGGGATTATGTCCTCTTGGATTTAGTGAAAATACACAAGACCTGATGTGTAAGGTGAAGTATCTATCGGGTACAAAACGTTTTTGGTATCCTATATTCATTGAGTAAAAATATTACCCCGTAAAAATCCGACATCGAGAAAAGTGTAAGGAGATGTTTGAAAAATGTAAACATTACAGGGGCACTACTAGTCTAGCTAGCTACCAGTATATAAATAAATCTAATTTTTTTTTTTTTTTTTTGCTAAATCATTAAGGAAATGCAAATCGGGAAATAATAATTCGCTTTTAGCAGCAAGTATGGTTCAATTTTGTCAAAATAAGCTAAAATAAAATTGATTATGAATTATTCACTTGCAAACTTTACTTTTTTTTTTAGTTATTTAAAGGAAAAAAATGTCAACATTGAAAGGTTAACAAAGGTAAATCATTCGATTGACTGATTCGATCCACGAAAAAATCATTGTTATACAGGTTAAAACGATGATAAACATTTATTTTTCATCTATTATATGAAATTAAATAGACCTAGAAAAATTCAACAGCACGAGTTTGCTTAATCTTTAATATATATATTTTGTTTTCATCGCTTAAATGATCATCGGATAACTTAAGAGGAAATCACAAAACAAAATCTTGTTCCTGTTTTGTGATGTCCTCCTGACTTATAATAAAGTCCTTCGTTGTATTAACTCCATGTATGGTTTAATTTGTAGAAGATGTTGCCATTTGAAAAACCTTATAAGAATCCTTGCTGGCATGTCGATTCAGGAGAACTCTTATGCCTACCATACTTTATGCTTATAGGAATGCCAAAATGTGGTACCACCGACATCTTCTATTCAATAATACAACACTCGGATGTCGAATACCCTGTAAATAAATTTGACAAGCTTTTGAAAGAAACTCACTTCTTCGACGCTCTTCACTATGGTATGATAGTTATACACAAACATATAAAATAGCATAGGCACACGCTGTTGGTTCATTGATGAAAATACCGCAACACAAGAAATAACGTTAACTGTTTAAGAAAGTGTCGGATTATCGTGTCTTAATTTTGTTCTTGAAGAGGATGCATTGGTGCTCTCATAATAAATTATTACCATAATTGATGAAGCAGTGACGAAATAATTTGACGAAAATAGAAATATAGATGTAGGTTAAACACAAAAGAGACAGCAAAATAGAAAAAAAACAACCATTGCTTTCTTATTTGATATAAAATCCGCACCCTTTTAATGATTGCAGTGTATATTATTACATTTCTTTTATTCTGTGGCAATTTAACCCTTTCTGTACACATTGTATACAAAAAATCTACGTGTGCGTGGTTGCTGATGATCTCAGAAGATAATTGGATGAATTTACGGGTCATAATCTTCATCAGATCACTGTATGAATCAAAATTGAGGTTATAGGTGTTAATGAATTTAAAAACCTATGGAATGTGAAAGGCACCTGAAGGTATTTTCGTTATTAAAAAACGAATATTAATTTTATAATTGATAGAGAAACATATTCATACAGAGTTACTCGTGGATTATCGCTTTATCTAATCTCGATAGTAAATTATCCATTTTTAAAGTCCTCGCCAAGTCTCGGGCTTTAAAATTCGTTAATTACCAATGTAAGAATCTATATTAACCTTCTATGCATGGATTTTTTTTGTCTAGGACTTGACTACGGTGGTAATGAAAATAGACCACCTACTTCACATGTAATGAGGTTTGAACAATACGTACAGGCTTTCCGCCGTGCAGCATCAGTTATAAGCATGAGGAGTGATGTTATAACAGGTGAATGCTCTATGATAGCATAAATAATAAATTCTACTCAGAAAATGTATATACCGGGTATAAATAAAAAAAAAAACTCGCCACAGTCTAAAAAATGAAAGTATAAAATTATATAGACAAATACAGGAAATAATGTATATATTATGATTGTTCTTTTTTTTTTTATTACGGAACAATAGTATTTCAATAACAATTAAAATGAAGGACATACAACCAAAGGACATTTACATCAACAGTTATGAATATTAAATAAGAAACAACACGAACTGCACTATAAACCGGGAGTGAAATCAGGTGCTCCGAAAGGTTCTAGCATTTCCTGCACCGTTTACGGCACCCGTAGTGTTATTTCTTTGTTCAGTTCGATAATGATGGAAGGTTATTATGACTGAGAAAGAATATCCGATATGATTTCCGACTTACTTTTGTCATAAGGTAGCACTCCACAGTTAGGTGTGTAGTTTCGCATTTTGGCCCCTGTGGATTTTTCAAATATGAGAGCTAGTGTGCAATAAAATTAATTTTTGGATAGCTGAGTATTAAAATAGCCTTTGTATTGGGTTTATATGAACATCAAGGTTATTTAATGTATGTAATATAGGCTGTTTTCTGTATGACAGTCCGTATTTGCATGTCCATACCATACATTGGTCCGGCAATTATTGCAATGTTTTTTTCCAACTTTTTATCGCACGAACTTTGTGATTGGATTTTACGGAAAAAAATGAGGCGAAAGACACCCATTTTTTATTTGATCATTAGGAAGATTTAAGAAAACAATTTCTAAAAAGGTATCACTCAAAGGCATTGAAATTCTAGTTTGATCCAAATTTTTGGGGGGATATATGACATGTTCAGCCCCCTTTTTGCAATATTTTATGGTAAATAAATGCAGAATGTTGCCATGGATACACATAAAAGGAATTAATTTTCATCCTTATAACTTTTGAAAATTGAATCTATGGAAGATACTGATTACATACATATGCACATGTACAACACAAACAGTTAGGTTAATGTATAAGAAATCCAGGAATAGGAGATGATAAAACATTTTGGGGCTCATTTTTAATTTTATTTTCTAACTGTGGAGTGCTACCTAATGGCCATTCAGCTCATGATGGCGACCGTAAAATTTCTGGAGTGATGACCTTAGTTTGATTGATTCATAGCCCTGTCTTAACAACTTTTGAGAAAGCAGTATTCCTCGTTCAACAAAATCAACATACTTTGAGCTAGTAGGTTCATGGCATCAAATTCAATATATTGATGAACAGGCATCTCAGTCTAATTACCCAAATAAAACTAATGTGCTATGGAATGACTATTTATCTTTTAACCATAAAGTAAATATTGTTAAAGTGCGCAAACGCCCAATATGAAAAGCGCAAATGTCCACTGAATTGAAGCGGAAATGTCCATTAAAGAAGCGCAAATGTCCCCTGAATGGAAGCAGAAATATCCATTAAAAACGCACAATTGTCCTATGAAAAAGCGCAAACGTCCCGCGCCAGAAACTATTAGTATTTTCAAATAATAAATTAAACACTCAAACACACACAGAAAAACCATTGTAATTTCATTTATCTTGATTTTAGTTTTCTTGATATTTATAGAATTATAAATATCATTTTTTTTTAGAATGATTATGCTTTTGTTTTCAGGTGAGGCAACTCCGGGTTATTTACAAAGGCTTTACAACTGGATATATATTCCACAGAATGAAAATCGATCCTTTCCAATAGTTTCAATACCACATACTATTCAACATATTCTACCACGTGTTAAAATAATAATTTCTCTCAGGGATCCAGTTGAACGGTAATATTATATAATATTTTCAGCTTAGTATTAAGTATTTTTGACTAAATTGACTTCTTAAAAATACTTTCTTTAAATACTCCCATTTGTTTGATGTGTGTGGACTTTTGATTTTGGACTTTCCTTTTTGAATTTTCCTCGAAGTTAAGTTATTTTGTGTTTTTACTTTTTAATATATTTTGAAATTGATTTGAATCTTAGGTTCCAACTTCCAACAACAAAATTGACTTTTGCTGAATTTGGCTAATTTAGGCATTTTTGACATGTAGCTCTTCACATACTTCTGATTTGTCTTCATCGACCTATGATATTTGAACATTGTAAACTGCATCTTCGATATCCAAGTGTAACGATTCACTCCTCTTGTCTTAATTTAGGGGAGCCAATCGTAACCCTTTGATAAGATGAGTAAAATAGTGTTGGAGATTTTCAACAAAGCACTATAAGGAGAACAATCGCACAGTAGTCATCACTTTTTGTGCTGACATTAATTATCATTGATATGGTTATATATTTATAAATTTACTGTTTACAAAATTTGGAATTTTTGAAATACTAAGGATTTTCTACCTCAGACATAGATTGCCTTAGCTGTATTTGGCAAAACGTTTAGGTATTTTGGTTCTCAATGCTCTTCAACTTCGTATTTTATTTGACCTTTTTAACTTTTTGGATTTGAGCGTCAATGATGAGTTTTATGTAGACGAAACGCGCGTCTGGCGTATTTACACAATTTGGTCCTGGTATCTATGATAAGTTTATTTACACATATATCTTATCAAATGAGATATTTGTCATAGCAAATGTTAAATATTACATTTAAAAAATAGAATGTTGTCATCTTGTAAACTTCCATTACTAGTTTAAAGATGTCATTTTCTATCATGCTCTTCTCATTATAGATAAACTCATCATAGATACCAGATACCAGGACTAAATTTATTATATACGCCAGACGAGCGTTTCGTCTACATAAAACTCATCATTGACGCTCAAATCCAAAAAGTTAAAAAGGTCAAATAAAATACGAAGTTGAAGAGCATTGAGAACCAATTCAAATTGACATGATTCATTTTTCATCGTGCAATTACCGAAGAAGGATATCTGTTATCCGAAATATCTAACATATTGTTCGTTTTATTGTGTTTTTGGTGATGTTGTATTCTATTAGACTTGTTATATATTATATTATGTAGTGTACTGCATCATGTTTATATGATCCATCGCCCCGTAAGATTTATCGTTGACTATTATTCAGTCATTTTATATATATACATATATATATATATAGCTTAAGCTATCCTGTTATGTTGTAAACAAACACCAATTGAAATATATTTTAGAGTGGATACCTCAAGCGAAATTAGTCTTTTGTAATCAGTGAAATGGCTTTTGATAATCAATCATACACTATTTCAGGAGCCAATCAGCATATTTTTGTCGGCATAGGAAGCATAAACGTGTAAATTTTGACAAATTTGTGAAACCTTGTATACATAAAATAGAACATTGTTTCAAGAGGAGGAGGCCAACCGAGTGTATAATGGATACAGCATTACGTAAATCGTTTAGATTGAATGTAAGAAATGGTATTATTGCATAGCAATGTAAATTTCTCACAGAAAGTAACTAAAAGTTAGCGTGCAATACATTCTACTATTGTACTAGTGCAATAAATCTTCAAAATTCATGACGTCATCAAAACAAATTCTTAGTTTAAACCAATTTTTACTTTCAAATATTATATTGCTATACAACAAAAGTGTTATTGTATGCATATTGGGGAATATTGTCCCGAGTAGAATTTTATATTGCACGAGCTTGAGAGTTCAATATATGTTACAATTACATTATTTAACGTTTCTTGCCACATGCACACAATGAAGTAATCTTAGTCTTTAGTGAATATAGAGATAGTATAGTTGTAAGAGATTGTTTGTTACATATTTTATAAGTTTTAAAAGAAAAGAAAAAAAATAAGTATAGAATTCTTATGCCTACTAGTTCTTAAATAGAAATTGTCAGTTATGCTACAAAAAAAAAACCTAGTTGGAAATAATTCTCAGACTTTCCCCCGGAATACATTATTTTTTCAAAACATTTACTTTTATCATAAACGAAATTTCACTAATAAGAAATTACAAGAAGTGGAATCAATACAGATTCCCCCTATTCATATAAAATCAGCTTATTGCTATTTGCTTAATCGAATTATGACTATTGAACAACAGTATACTACTGTTAATGCCTTTATTTACTATATGTTTTATTTATTGATTTAAACAATGTTTCATGATTCTTTAATTTTTTTGCAGGTAAATGATTTTCTCATTGGATTATATTATTACTATACAAGTGTGGACACAGATGAGTGTGGATAGTATGTATGGATGTTTGACAGTGTCTTATGACAAAATGAGTTCTATGTTTTTTCTATATGGTGTTATTAACTATGTTGCACGATGACAACCAATCTGAGCATTATGAGTGTTATTTATTAAATTTTTTATGCCCCCACCTACAATAGTAGATAGGCATTATGTTTTCTGGTCTGTGGGTCCGTTCGTTCGTTTGTCCCGCTTTAGGTTAAAGTTTTTGGTCAAGGTAGTTTTTGATGAAGCTGAAGTCCAATCAACTCGAAACTTAGTACACATGTTCATTATGATATGATCTTTCTAATTTTAAAGCCAAATTAGACTTTTGACCCCAATTTCACGGTCCATTGAACATAGAAAATGGAAGTGGGAGTTTCAGGTTAAAGTTTTTGGTCAAAGTAGTTTTTGATGAAGCTGAATTCCAATCAACTTGAAACTTACTACACTTGTTGCATATGATATGATCTTTCTAATTTCAAAACTCATAACTGCTCCAAAAGTAATCTGATAGAATTTCAAGCATTTTAAGCCAATATTATCAACATCTACTAATGAGTCTTAATATGTCTACATATCTAAAAAGTCATAGTATTCAAAAGGTAATGCAAAATTATTCCTTTTCATTTTTTTTGTTATATGGATACACATTTGAGTGATACATGTACCAATACAATATATGTTGTGGTATGAAAGTGCAGTAATTAGCATTTACTGTAACTATGTTAATTCACACAAATTGAAAAATAAACAAATGAATGGACCAGATGCTCCGCAGAGCCCAGCTTTATACGACTGCAGAGGTCGAAGCCTGAACAGTTGGGGCTAGTATTGACACAACATTCAAGCTGGAAACAGCTCTGAGTTTGAATTGTGATTAAATAGATGACACAGCTTAGGTTTCTGACACAGAATGAATGTGGTCTAATGAACTTAAATATTTGTTTTGCTTTTGTGTTAGGAGCAATTCACTATGCTGCTGAATATTAATCCTTTCAAACAAAAATATCTAAAGAAATTTTCTTTTTAATTTCTGAAATGAGAAACATTTAGAGGAGACAAACTTCAGTTAAGAGATCAGAAACTAAAAAAATGTATAATTTTTCCATTTGTAAAAGGGCATACCCTAGAAAGTGCTTGCAATCACTGAATGGTTATTAATGACTGCTTTAATTTATCAGTTGGTAATAAAGTGAATATTGCATTGTATATTGTATAATTGATTTAAGTTGACTGAACAAAGAAAGATAACTCCAATTTTCAAAGAAGATTTCATAAAGCATTAGTATTAGGTAATTCAAGAACCATTCTGGACAAACTCCAATTAAGGGTCTTGAATTTACAAAAATGTTTGTTTTTGGTCCGTAATTATTAGACTGTTTGTCCCATAACCCACACAATATATCCGAACCTTCTACTTATGGTATTAAACATTGTGGTACAATTTCAGAACAATTGAAATACTTATACACAACTTTTTAAACCGACACTAGATTAAAGCTTGTTTTGGGCACCTTTGTACCCCTTATTCCTAAACCTTAGGGACCATAACCCCCAAAATCAATCCCAAGCTTCCTTTTGTGGTTATAAACGTGTTATAATTTTGTTGATTTCTGTTGACTTATAATAAAGTTATTATCCAGAAACCATCTTTTGGACAGGATACCAATTTACGACCCCAAATTTTTTGTGGTTGTATAAAAATGTTGAACATGTGCAATGAAGTATAGTTTTAGAAATCGATTAGGGAGCTACCATTTGATTTTTATGGGGGGGGGGGGGGGCTAGGATGAAAAATTTTGTCCTGCCTTTTTTTTTAGTTGTAATCTCTGTCCTGCCTTTTTATTTTTCAGTCTATTCGGTCCTGCCTCTTTTTTTCTTAGCTTATCCTGACTTTTTTACAACAATTGTCATCCTGCCTTTTTTTTTTTTGCCAAGTTACTCATCCTGCCTTTTTTTTTTACTCAAAATCCTGTCCTGCCTTTTTTTTCAAATTTCATCCTAGCTCCCCCCATAAAAATCAAATGGTAGCTCCCTTAGACTGGATAGGCCTTATAATTTTTTTCCCTCCTAATTGAAGGACCGTTTACACTCAGGGCCGAGTCATCAGCAGGCAATACAGATGTATTAAAACAACCTAGCATCATATTGCTAGTAGTGGGAGTAGCATTGTCCGGTAAATTTGTTCCCACTTTTTTTTATAAAATGTATGGTTCAAATCAAAATAGAATGCTTTTATCTCCTGAATACTTACATTGTACATAGAGATGATACTACTTTGACAAATCCTTGTCCATTAGAGTTGTCTGTCAAATCTTAATTTCACAAAGAATGAATTGCATAACAATGAACTGAGCTCAAAGCAAAGTACTTTAATAATACACTTAGACAAAGAGCTAAATCCAGTGATATACTTTGTACTACAGGTCCTTCATGACCATCCATCCACCCAAACCATATCTCAATAACATTCCATACTACATGATTGGATTCAGAAGTCCTGAAAAAGACATGACTTTTTTTATCTTGTTTTAAGTATATATGCACAGGTTAAACCTTTATTGTGGATATAATCATTCAGTATCTAGCAACTATCAATTTGCTTCATGCACATATTGATATAGGTTGATTGCTCCTCTGTTGGAAATTAGAACACACCTCCATCTAATTTTAGTCAACTGACGAAGAAAAATTCAAAACTATATAAAATGTTATCTAAGACTTGTCAGTGTCTATTTCCTTTGCCACTGAATAAGATTCCATATTTACAACCAATGAAAATCAAATATCCCTCTAATAGACTTAGCATTGAAATCGTTTTCTAAAATGGTAGTTATGTGGAACCTAGAACTAAAAAAATTGAAACAATATATCTTAAATATTTCAAATGCATGTACATTTAATAATTCTCCAAAATTCACTTTATTTTTCCTTTTTTGGTTTTCTGTTGGAGACTGTATATTGACCTCTATGTAGCCTTTTCAACTTATAAAAGGGGGGATACATTTCCATAGAATTAAACTTTTCTGAAAGAATTGATTCCATTTATTTTCAATAAACAATAAATATTGAAGTCTATAACAGGCATCTAGGAACAGGCTCAACATTATTTCTAAACATGTATTAATATATACCAAAATGTGGACAAACCTACATTAAATATTCTACTTCAACGACTTTAATTAGTGGAGTAGATCAAATTAAAAAGTCACAATGGTTAAAAACTCCAATGGCAGTCTTTCCTGCTAAAATCTTGATGTGTAGAATGTGATATACCATTTTTGGGTCTATATACTGTCCTTTAAATTTAGGTCATTTTGACACGGCAAAATATGAAAAAAAATGTAAACTATGGTCTGGAAAGCACACAGTTTGTGATATTTTAAGGTATCTTTACTAAGAAAACCTGCAAATCTCAGTGGCAGATCCAGAACTTTTCAAAAAGGTGTGGGGGCTCTGATGGACCAGAGGGTTGCCCACTCCCATCAAGCTTCAATGATTTCTTACATATATGTCATAAGCTAAATTTCCCCCACCCCCTTGGTCTGTCTATGCATCTGTTTATCGTTCTGCGAAATAGTACTAATACTAATTTTTCCCCTCCCTTACCTGGCCCTAGACAGTTGCTTACCTTTGTAAACATTTTATAATTATAGTCAGGTATATATTGATTGAGAGTAACTTACATAGTAGTTAATGGGACTCTTTTTCACACGGTTCTGTGAAATATAATACGGCAAATATATACCCGTACATACTATCCGCATAACACAGAAATCTGATAGATTTTCACTCCTCTGGGAAAAATCAACCTGTGAAATGAAATACCATGCCTGGAAAAAAATTACCGGGACAAATTATCCTCAGGATAAAATATCACAGAGGACGAAATAAACCGTTACATTACATGAGAAGCCGGTTTGGTTACAAATAATTATGTCACGTGAAGGCGCACTGACGTCACAATTTGCATTAATTTTGCAATACACTACAGTTCACTCATACAGAACCCATTATCATGCAAACATGCAACGTGAATGTGATTGGTTATCAAATAATACAGAATTTATGCACGTACAGTTAATATAGAAGAAATTAGTTCATCAAATGTGAGTTCGTGATCTTGTGGTTAAGACCGATGGCTACAGTGCTGAAAGTCCTGAGTTAGATTCTCACTTGGGGTGCTAAAAATATCAGTACATCAGAAGGGTAATTTTCACCCTCTCACACACATCTTTGTTAATGTTCCGGGATTGTTGAAAACTTGCATATTCATCAATATTTGATTTTGTGGTTTTAACAATCCAGACAGACAAATAGCAATAAGGTGTTTAGGAAAACATGACCTAAAACCTCCTTCATATATGACAAAAATACATGGGAACTCATATTGAATGGTCAAATGTGTTCAATATGAAAATTGAAATTAAGATGGTAAAATCAAATATTAGCCATTACTGTAAATGGACTTAAAGTATGACTTTTCAGCAAATTTAAAGGGAAATGACACGGAAGGGGCCAAATAGTGTTCAAGGGGAGCAAATGCTATTTAAATTAGTATGCAGGTTTTAAATATAGAGGGAAGTTGAGTCATCTTTTTGGGTGAAGTTAAATACTGACTAGTGTGTGGTTCTCATTGGGTCTAAGCGTGACCAATATTGACAATTTTTCGCAAGCGTGAAACGTGAAAGTCGAATTATTGTGTCATGAAAACGGGAAATGAGGTCTGTCGTGAAAACGGGAAATGGGGTTCTGCAGGACCCCGGAAATGACAAAAAAATGAAAATTGCTCATGTACATAGTGTAAGCGGGATATGGGAATCTGACAAAACAGTAAGTGGGATCTGGGATCAGAACACCCCCCCCCCCCCCCCCCCCAATGAGACCCCCTTATGTAGATTTACCTTCTAATTCTATATAAAAAAAACACAACTAAGAACTACGTTTAATTCACTTTGACTACTGATATGCAAACCTAGAAATATTTCATAAAATAGTGATTGAAAGATTCATAACACTTTGAAAGGATAATTCAGACACGTGTTACGCGGGGAGCATGTTTTAAATTTGTTTACAAATAATAATGTCACGTGATCGCGCACTGACCTCAAGTTGCATCGCCCTTACAATTCACTAATACATGACCATTTTCATGCAAACATGCAACGTGAATGTGATTGGTTATCATATAATACAGAAATAATGCATGCACAGTTTAAGAAGAAATTAGTTCAATAAATCGATGCGATTTTCACTTTTGACACGAATAGGTCGGGTTGACATTACTGTCATCGGAGATAATATTGAGATAAATGGGATAAAACGGACCGTCAAAAAGGTCTAGAGGAGCACATCAGTAGAACCTTAACATTAATAAGTAATACTTACCAAAATTTCTCTAATTAAAGAACTATATAACTGAAATTTCACAAAGATAACGGTAAACATTTTGTTGATGGTGATGATGCTATTATCGATCCGTTGAATTCAGGGTCAACGGAATTTTTTGCGTTGCGTTTAAATCATTGAGGCCATCTATTTTTATTGCGGGTTCCACATATATAAATCGGAATTAAAGAAAAAATGGAATGTTGTTAGCAGAATCAAAACAGAAATGATGAACATTGCAACATTTTCAGCAAAATATAAATAGGATGGAGGATCTGTGTATTCACATTATTTGTAAAACTCTCCTTATTCATGTGAAGCGTGTGCTTTACATCGAGGCTTGCTATGCTTATCATTGACGCCACAGTACTTCAACCAATCAGACAATGTTTATTTTGGGCATTTGACTTTTTTTAACTCAGATTTTGGAATATTTTAATCGAAATTATAGAAAAATGGAATGTTGTTAGTACATATAAAATAGAAAATGATGAATACTTTTAGCTAAAGATAATTTGGATGGGGGTTCTGTGTATTCACATTATTTGCACAACTCTCCTTACTGATGCCATATTTTGGAATTTCCGTGACCTAAATGGTTCGCGAAAATTAATATTTTTATATATAGTATAGTAATTAAGGTGTGGATGGACGTATTTCCTAGAGACCAGTTTTTATTTGTACCATTTGAGGAATACACCAGTAACAAGCATGAAATGATGAATAAGATATTCTCTTTCCTTGAATTAAGTAATCATTTTATTTTATTGTGTCTATTTTTGGAGACAATACCATTGATGTGATAAAACAATTGACAGAAAAATGCTGATGAGTTTATATTTAGGACACCTTTTTAAATTTTTTAGTTCCTCTTCAAATTTGTGATCTATTAGCCTCCCAACTATTTTGATTATTATTCTATTGATAAGCATGATATGTTTCATTTTGGCGAATCGTATGTTTGACGTACTATAAACCTTGTATTTTTAATGGAATTTTACAACCAATGGCTTGCTATTGATATTGGCAAACGTTTATGGTCCGTTAGTTACTCAATCCAAGACATATTAATATATCACTGATCCGGTCATGTATGGTTAATTTTCTGTTTTACAATTATTCAAAACTGGCAAGCTGTTTTTGGTAATACAAACATGTATGTGTACCTTATCCAGATTGGTAATACGTTTTGCACATTTTTGGTCATTAATCCTCTTCAGTTTCAGAACCGATTTGGCCTTGAAACTGTTAATACGAGTGCTATTAAGTCTAAATGAAACAACAACCAAAAAAACGCGTCAGGCGTACTATATTCCAAACCTGGTATTCTTGATGTTTTAGCACTTATAAAATTGCAATACTCGTATTGTTAGATTGAAAATGATTATTTGATTCTATATGAATCGAGATCACTCCAACTAAAACATTAAAACATTGTAATTCATGAATTATTTGAAAAACATCAAAATCTAACAACAAAAGATAGATACCATTGGGAACTTTAAAGTCATAAGTCGAAAATAAACTGACAACGCGATTGCTTTATAAGAAAAAAACGACAAACAACAGTATACAAAACACAACATTAAATAAAAAAAAGACTGAGCTACACGAACCCCATCACAACCCGGAAGTAAGCTTAAGTGCTCATATAAGTACAAATTAACCAGTTGATAAGTCCTACTCGTTAGGTAATATTTGTGGTAATGACGATTTGAACATACCCGTCGTCATCACTGAAATAGATACAAGTATTCCAGTATGGTTAACCAACCGTCAACATAAAAAAAAACGTTTGAGGCGGCTATATCTTCTTGAAATATGTAGATTATTTTAAAACTCAAAAAACTTTTTTTGTCAAAATATTTTCCAGGAATAATTCTTTTGTAAATTGAATGGTAACTATTTAACCAAGTATTTATTTCATTAAACAGGACCTTTGAGTCAAAAGGAAATGAAAGCAAGACTTATAATACAAACCAAATGGAAAAATAAAAGTCCCCAGTTACGATACACACCAATGAATGAATCGAGTTATGATGTCCTTCATGATTTCTATCGACCTTTCAACGAGAAACTGTATCGATTTTTGAAAGCTGAATTTAATTATACATGGAAAAAGGAAAAATATAGCATGTACAGACATCGTTTAAAAGGATTTGCAACATCATAGAAGGTGTTATTAGTTTTGTGGCAATTTATATCTGAAATTATGTAACAATACTTCTGATAAAATATTTTTGTAATGTATAATGCCTGTGTTGACAATGAAATGTATTGATGGTATGTCAGTTAAATATTCTACGTGAACTCTGATGATCAAGATATATTCCCGTCAAATACTTTGGTTTTAGTAAACATCAGTTGTGTGTTTAGGTGCATCGCCACTTCCTTCCCATATTGAGCATAGGTGCTTGGGGACCGGACAATTTTTTTTCGATCCCCTTTTTTTCTCTCCAAAAACCGTTATTTTTCGTTTTCCATTAACTGCTGTGGATAGTAAACTTGGAATTCATAGTCAATAACAAATACACGTTATTTCAAGTATATTTATGTTCATATCATACTGTAAAACACGAAAATAATTAAAATTATTACATTGGTTGCAATAAATTACATTGATTTCCCAGTTAGATAAAAACCGATAATTTCACATGTGAAATAAACGTGGTTATTTCACTCTCTGACGTCATACAACAATAGGCGTTGTCAAGACGTCGACAACGTCGAATCAAAACAAATTGTAAATGCGTAGGAAAAACATATAGTCCCTTACATTTTCTACATTAATTTCATAAAAAAAGACATTTGACAATGTAATAAAAAGTATAACTAATCGCCGTATTTGAATATCAAAACTAAAAAAAGGTTTTAAATAACATGATACTCTATTACACGAATTATTCTTATAATTTATAATTTACACTGCAGTCATCAGGGAAATGTGATTAAGTACCTACAAAAGAATCATTATTTCTAGTATACGGCGATGACGATCACGAAGATGATTGATGAAATTTAATAATGTAAGGATACAAGCGGGTCCCTCTATCTTGTGAATTCTGTCATAAAGGCGATCAGGATTGACGAACTTTTCCGGTGAAAGACAATGCTCGAAAATAGTCTGCCTTGGAAGGATGATTCAAAAAGGTGTTAATGCGAATAACAATACAAATATTCGAAATTGTCACTTCGTTCTAATGTAATCTCACAGTCTCTCGCAGAAAAGGGATCGGAGATTCAATAGTGACACTCCAATATTACAATTCTATTATAATAAATCGACAATAACAAGAAAATAAACGAGAAAAATAAAAACATTATCTACAGTCTAAATATACTACTAGTATTTAGAAAAAATAAAGAAGGGGTTTGTAACCTAAGTGTAAATAGTTATCAAAGGTACCAGGATTATAATTTAGTACGCCAGACGCGCGTTTCGTCTACATAAGACTCATCAGTGACGCTCATATCAAAATATTTATAAAGACAAACAAGTACAAAGTTGAAGAGCATTGAGGATCCAAAAGTCCAAAAAGTTGTGCCAAATACGGCTAAGGTAATCTATGCCTGGGATAAGAAAATCCTTAGTTTTTCGTAAAATTCAAAGTTTTGTAAACAGGAAATTTATAAAAATGACCACATTATTGATATTCATGTCAACACCGAAATGTTGACTACTGGGCTGGTGATACCCTCGGGGACGAAACGTCCACCAGCAGTGGCATCGACCCAGTGGTGTAAATAGTTATCAAAGGTACCAGGATTATAATTTAGTACGCCAGACGCGCGTTTCGTCTACATAAGACTCATCAGTGACGCTCATATCAAAATATTTATAAAGCCAAACAAGTACAAAGTTGAAGAGCATTGAGGATCCAAAAGTCCAAAAAGTTGTGCCAAATACGGCTAAGGTAATCTATGCCTGGGATAAGAAAATCCTTAGTTTTTCGTAAAATTCAAAGTCTTGTAAACAGGAAATTTATAAAAATGACCACATTATTAATATATATGTCAACACCGAAATGTTGACTACTGGGCTGGTGATACCCTCGGGGACGAAACGTCCACCAGCAGTGGCATCGACCCAGTGCGATAACAGTATTATCTTAAACTGAATCATTGCATCATGATAATAATGAAACTACTTAAAAACTGACCCTTCAATGCTCACAGACATTTCTACCTATGTGGTCACTATAAGATTGATATTTTATTTTTGGCTTCCATCTTTATATATGCCCATTTATAAGTATGACACTTGATTGACCTGCAGAAAAAGGTATATAAACAATAACTCATTTTGCTGTTTTCATTATTCCTTTCTCCTTAGAAATTCACAATACAGGGCGTGTGTCCATTTATACCGAGAAAATGACACGTAAATGTCAGTCTCCCAGTTATTGATATTTTTTTTCGACTTGAATAATCTCTTTTTGAGAATAATCATCTCATAATGTAAGCACTGATTGATGGGGTATGAATGAAAGTAAAAGAGCTATTGGGAAAATTATATAAAATGTCCAATTATAAGATGACGTAACATCACAATCGGAAAAGATATCTAGCATTTCCTCAATTGTTTTGTTGTCATAATTAGAGCATTTCAAAGCGTAGGGATATCGTTTAAAAGCCTGTGTGTACAGTCTCCATTCCCCAATCCAGCGATTATCACAGGTGCATGGAATTCCATTATGACCGAAATGAAATACATTAGGATTAAACTACATAAAGTTTGACCCTTCAACGACTACATACATTTCTACCCATGTGGGCACTATAAGATCGATATTTTATTTTTGGCTTCCATCTTTATATATGCCCATTTGTAAGTATGACACTTGATTGACCTGCAGAAAAAGGTATATAAACAATAACTCATTTTGCTGTTTTAATTATTCTTTTCTTCTTAGAAATTCATGATGCAATGCGTGTGTCCATTTATACAGAGAAAATATATTGCTATTTTTTGGTATGCTATTTTTTCCACAGATAATTTTGAATCCGCTTTCTTCGTTGTACATCATGTTTTGAATTCACAACAAGAGGAACGTCAAAGACCTTTAAAAGTTTATTTTCCCATTTTTTTCTTCTTACTGTAATTATAAACCCCATCCCGATTCGATGTAAAGCCCGTGATTGAGAAAACATGAATTTTTCTGGTTTCCCACTATCAAAGTTTAAGATGAGTATTTTCTTAAGTTGATTTTGTATGAACAAAGTCCATGCTAATTTATATTCCATGCGTCTAGAACTGGAATAAAGGTTCTTGGAATCATACATTCCACTGGACTGAACAACAAGACAATATTTACATTTTACAAGGTTATTGTTTATATTTTCTTCTTCTGTGTATCCTGGCCACGAATCACGACTCGGGATATAAGTTGTCATTTTCATTTTTTTAAAGAATTTTTCAAGGTCCTCTTTAATATAATTGCGTAGTTCATTATTTTCTTCGTCAAAAGACACGTAAATGTCAGTTTCCCAGTTATTGAAATTTTTTTTTTGACTTGAATAATCTCTTTTTGAGAATAATCATCTCATAATGTAAGCACTGATTGATGGTTATGAATGAAAGAAGAAGAGCTATTGGGAAAATTATATAAAATATCCAATTATAAGATGACGTAACATCACAATCGGAAAAGACATCTAGCATTTCCTCAATTGTTTTGTTGTCATAATTAGAGCATTTCAAAGCGTAGGGATATCGTTTAAAAGCCTGTTTGTACAGTCTCCATTCCCCAATCCAGCGATTATCACAGGTGCATGGAAGTCCATTATGACCGAAATGAAATACATTAGGATTCAGAAGTTCAACACTTTTCGGTAAATTGTGCAATAGATGATCAGCTATAATGATATCATTTGCTTTATTCAATTTTGAAATTTCCTCACTCATTATTTTGATCGGATTAGCCGTCAAATCTAATGTCCGAACACGGGAAAAGTAAGGATAACTAGTATTTACCTGTACAATTTCATTATTAGTCATGTTTAATATAACATCATGTTTTATACTAAAATCAGCAATACTTGAAACTTCAAAATTTTTCATTAAATTATTTAATAAAGAACTGTCTGATTTGTGCGGTATTATTGTTGGAAAATCCGTGCACGATTGATTCGAACAGTCAATGATCATCACATATCTATTCGGTTGGGATATACATCGACATTTACATGCTCCATTCATTGGACAGAAGTCTATGATATCACAGGTCATATGATCTCGAAGAGTTTGGTTGATGTAAACATCATAAATACTGATATTCAAAAGGTTACTTGGGCTCCGACAATAGCTCTCTTGAACTCGTTTTGAATACACACGATTCAATTCTAAAAAATCTAGATGCATCAACTCAGCAATCTGACAATCACAGTCAAAAGCCATTCCATTGTACTTTCCCTCACCACATGGTGCGTATTTATCAATGATTTGTGGAACAACCATCTCACATATTGCCAATAAGGGATGGATCGACAATGACGAATAAGAAAAATCGTAATCAGAGCAAGTAAAAGTATTGTCCTTACCAAGGACAAGATTTTCCAGGTTTGTGATCTCAATAGGATGTTTGTTTTTACTATAATTACCACCACATGTGGTTTTATTAGGAATTAAAATATTGGTAACGTCTAGTTTGTGTATATAATTTCCTTCGAAATTGAATTTCAAAATGTGAATATCCCCAAACACATTACAGTCTATTTTCGTTATCAAATTATATGAAAAGTCCACTGACCTAAGTTTGTATAATCCTTTGAATGTTTCATTTGAAATAAATGTCAGTTTGTTATTTTTCATAACCAGGGTATCTAGGTCAAAGAAACAGGAAATATTTCCTACATTCGGGAACAAATTACCAGCAACATCAATATGAAGTAGATTATAACTACAGGAATTTTCCGGGAATGTCTTCAGTTTACCATGTGTGTATATAAAATACAGATTTGAGTTATTAGATACGGTTTGTCTTGAAACCAGTTTGCTTCTAGATCCATCTACAGAGATAATCTCGACATCGATATTTTGGTGAGTTTCATGTGGCAATTCCCATTCGGGAACAGCTGTACAGGCACAACAGTGGTCAGTTTTAATTGTTGTTGGTTTGGAAAAACAATCCTTACGATTTGGACAAAATAAATTTTTAATTCCATCAGGACTCCAAGCCTTAAACATATCCAATCCAATACCTTGAGTGCAATATACAGATAACAGCATGGACACAACAAAATATTTGAAAATCATTTTGAATGAAGATTTCTAAAATGATCTTTGTGTATGAAAAAACCTACTTAAATATTTTGAAGGAAACCGTTTGGGTTTTCCAATTTCATTTTAAGTGATAAATTACCAGTGTTTTGACTTCTTGGGTATTTATTTGTATTTAAATGAATCAGTCACTTTTCTTGTATTAGCAAATCGATAAGATTAATCTGTTGTTAAGGCGTTAAATAAACTAGTCAATTGTGAATATAAAATTCAGCTTCCTATTTGATATTAAAAATTTTCATAACCTTGCGCTGGTCGTATTTCTAAAAGAAATATTTGCAACTGTACGAGAATAACGCATCTATTACCAAAATTTTCGTTAAAGAGCAAAAAACATCTAAAATGCATATACGTATAAGACATGATTCATACCTCACCAAAAAGACATACAGAAATGAAGAATTGAATATCGTCATATTAAAACTAACATAAAGTATACTGGTATTGTTGTCATTTTGATAACTTGCTCAGCTTCCTGACTATTTGTAAAATGACTTGATGAACAGAGATATTCAAACGATTTTTGAATTACTAGTACTGTAGTTTCACCGCTGATACAAATGAATTTCAACACATAGTTTTTTTTAAAGATAATTATGAAATTGTGTTTTCAAGGAAGTCATCTGCAGATATGAGAGCAAAAAAGATATAGTATAGTTTTATTTACAAAATATGAAGTTTTTGACGGCACGAAAAATCTTTCAAACGCTAGTATTTTTTGTTAGCGTAAACAGCGCTAAATAAATATGAAAATCAGAATAAAAGAGGGGAGAAAGATACCAGAGGGACAGTCAAACTCATTAATCGAAAATAACCTGACAACGTCAGTGTTAAAAATGAAAAAGACAAACAGACAAACAATAGTACACATGACACAACATAGAAACTATAGAATAAGAAACACGAAACCCACCAAAAACTAGGGGTGATCTCAGGTGCTCCGGAAGGGTAAGCAGATCCTGCTCCATATGTGGCTCCCGTCATTTTGATTATGTGAAAACAGATAAAACATGTCATGCTTATGAGCCTGGTCCGATACGATTAAACGATAACATCTTTTATATAAGCTTAAGATTTCAAATATTTTGGCCACGAGCATCACTGAAGAGACATGTATTGTCGAAATGCGCATCTGCCCCAGATATTGACTACTAATCGTAGACGACATACACTTGTTTAAACTTAAGAACGATTTAACAAAAGCAAAACAATTAATCAGGTTGATATTTAAACAAAAACAACTTGAATGATATTTAAATCTTAAAACTTACAGATTACTAAACATTTAAATTGTATTAATAGCAATCTTATCACTGCATATCTCTTCAATTTGGTCTGATTCAAAAAGAAAACTATATTAAATTCTATAACCCGTTATTGAGAAATTGCATGCCCCATATTATTACTTTCATTGAGACTTGATTATTGAAAACAAGAGGCGCAGTATCACAAAAAGAGAATAATAACGCATACAAATTTAAATCGAAAAAGAACGGGAAAAATCAGGACAAAAAAAAAAACCAACAACCCACAAACAATAAAGACAAAAAACAGTCTTTAAAACACTGGTTACCCCATACAAAATTGCATCCAAACTGCAATAATCTTTGGAAGAGATCTCAAATTCTTAGAAAAAGTAATTAAGCAACCCTCCCAAAAATACTGCGCTTAATGGACTTAAGAGGTCTTGCAGGAAAGAAGAGTTGAATGAAATGATCGAAATTTTTTTAAATCATATTTATCTCCTTTCTTTTTTTTGCAAGTTTCCCTCCCTTTTAAAGGGTTGTGGGTAAATTTGGTCATTTAAACTTTTAAATTTTATGATATATTTTTTATCGTTGTATCATGATTTTTTATTCCATAATTTTCCTTAAACATGGTCAATTAAAATTTCTATCCCCTCCTATTTTGGTTAAATTTTCATTACTTTCACCTTAAAATGGTAAATAGTTGCTATCTTTATCAAAATTTTTTTTTCAACGTCTCTATTACCTTTACTTTTTTCCAAATACTTTGTAACTTTTAAAAAAGGAAATATCTTTGGCTCACAAAACTGAAGTAAAAAACGGGAAAATCTATTTGAGTAAAACTTATCACTTTCTTTGGGGTTTTTTTATTTCATATTTCTGTCATGTTGAATGATTAGTGTCTGGTCCCTTTTTGTTAAAAAAAATCTCCGTCTTTTTGAATTATGATTGATGTCTTTTTTAATTACTTAATATCTCTGGGTTTTTTTTTTTATTGCCCTTTTTTTTTTAAATTATCGTTTCTCTGTCTTTCCGAGAAAAAAGGCTCTGTTTGTTTTGAATTTTTGATTGTTTTTGGTTTTTTTTTTTTAAATTTTTATTGTTCTGTCTTTTTGAGTTCGTTTTGCTCTGTCGTTTTAAATTTTAAATTCGTTGCCTTTTTGTTAA